>PVKB01000117.1:1088852-1137837 GCA_004027205.1 Ctenodactylus gundi
TTTTTTTTTTTTTTTTTTTTTTTTTTTTTTTTTTTTTTTTTTTTTTTTTTTTTTTTTTTTTTTTTTTTTTTTTTTTTTTTTTTTTTTTTTTTTTTTTTTTTTTTTTTTTTTTTTTTTTTTTTTTTTTTTTTTTTTTTTTTTTTTTTTTTTTTTTTTTTTTTTTTTTTTTTTTTTTTTTTTTTTTTTTTTTTTTTTTTCACTTCTGAGACAGGGGCTCGCCAAGTTGCTAAGTTGTTTTCTGGGCTGGACTCAAACTTGAGATGCTCCTGCCTTCCAAAAGCCTCCGAGAAGGCTAAGATTTCAGATGTGTACCACCACACCCCAATATTCATTTCTAAATGGCTGTGTGCTTCTTAATTTTTCACTTCTGATTCCTCTTTCTCCAAGAGTTCTTAACTAGGAATGGATGTGTTAGCAAGTCCTGGGATGTATGTTCTAAATCCCTGCTGTCCCTCTGAAGTGAAAATAAACTCTCCAGTGGCTACTGGAAAACCTTAGGTTTTCATTTTCAAAGGGAGACTTCATATTACTGTCAACATAAATTTCAGCACAATAATCATTTATAATACTTGGTGTTATAGATTAGATAATTTGAATCTTTCTAGCATTCTTTTTAATATTGTCTTATAAGTTACCCAGTACTTATATTCATTATTTATAATAGGCTAACTCATTAGAGTATGATGTGAAATTTGGCAGTTTGTAAAAAATGTTAAAATATTTGCTTTGTAGTGTGCTCTAGAAAAAAAATCAGGGTTATCCTTAAAATATCCACACTTAGAAGACTGAAACAGGTAATAATTTATATTGCTTGGTAACTAATTCCTTATATATAAAATGTCTCTAAACTTTAAAACTTACTGTATTCTCTCTCTGCTGTATCTGAATGACTATGTTTAGTTTATCTATTTCATGTCTGAGAATTTTATGTTGAAATGTAAGTATTTAAAATATGGTAAGAATAGAAGTAAAACTAATAAGAGGGCAAGACTCGGACCTAAATGTTACATTTTTATTCTTATACACACATCTTTTTATATACCTGTCAGACCTATCATTTATCAATTGTCTCTTGATCCATCATCTATGCACACACTGACCTAGTATATATCAATATATCTACTTACCTTTCTACCTAGATAGCTTCTTAAATATTAGTACTATGTGATCCAACAAGGCAAGGGGCCTTTTAAATTTAATGTTTGTCTTTTTATCACTCAGCTTCTCTCATAAGAAGCTTCAGGCATTTCACCTGAAGTCCTCATATCTACTGCCTTCTAGTTAAGGAAAAATCCTTGAAGATAGTTACTTTCTCCACTCTGACTCAGTATCTTGTACTCCACCTCGCTGTTTCCCCTCCCTTTGCATAAAGGCCATAGAAATATGTGAGCCCTTTCTATAGACTTCCTTAAACACTAAGAAAACCCCAAATTTTCTGGTTGGTTCATCTGGCCCTGGACTTGCGCTTATTTCTGGTAGGAAAATGATATAGGAAAAGTTAGAGCTTTCTCTGATTTTAGCCTTTAGTTTTTACCATGAATGTGAGTGATTAAGGGCTTGAATTCATTGTATTTGACTTGTAACTCCCATAGATCACTGGAGCTTCTGACATACATACTTACATGTGTTTTTTATTTCTAAATTAGTATGAATTATCATCTTAAATTTACACTGATAAATATTAGCCTGTTATTTGTCTTCCCATTACAGTTTTTGACTCATTTTGATTTCTAAGTAAAAGTGATTTAATATAATTCACTGAAATTTTTTCCAAATTTTTCTTGCCTAGAATAGCTTTCTTAAAATAAAATAATATTTCTTTTTAAATTCTATAGAACATTATTAGGGCAATTCTTCATTTAAATATTTGTAACTGATATTTTATATAACTATATGAATTTTTAAATGTTATAGACCATCACCTTTTTCACATTTTTTAAGATTTTATTTTTTATTGACAAGTAATGATTATATATATTTATAGAGAGTTTAATACAGTGTTTTGAAACATGTTTATAATGTGGAATAATCAAATCAGACTAATTGATGTACCTATTACTCAAGTATTTATCCTTTCTTTGTAAAAAATTTATTTAAATCCTCTCTTAGATATTTTAAAGTATACAGCATTTTAAAGTATGGTACTGTACTGTGAAATAAAATATGAGAACTTAGTTTTGTCTTTTGTTTTCTTAAACTGAAACTTAGTACTTGTTCACCAAGGTGTCCACCCTTCCCCATCTCCACCCTACCCAGCCTCAGATGTCTATCGTATTGTTTAGTATAGATATTCCAACTTTCTTCCTTTTATTTATTTTTCTGAAATATATTTCTATCATGTCAGTATTTTCACACCTTCAATTTTTGTCTTATATTCTTTTGCTTTTTTTTTCTTTAAAAAGGGCAAATAATACCTTTTTAAATTTACTTATTCTGACAATTCCAGGAGAAAATAACCTATTTAACATATTTATTATGATCAATAATAGAAATCTTATTAAGAATTGTATGTTTCTTATTCTGTGACCATTTTACTTATTATTTTAACTGGTTATTTTGTTACCTAATATGTGGGTTTTCCCATCTTTGAAAGGATTTATACACACTATTTCTATTCTTTTAGCCATTACCCTTGGACTTTTGCCATGAATATTTTTCATAAAAATATAAAACATAAACTAGTCTCACCTCTGTCTCCAAGACTGTAGGGCATATTAAGTGTGATCTCAACTCTCCTGAATTCCATTTTCCTCTGGTGTTCTATCCTTTTGGAAGACCCACACTTTAGCTCTGTGTTTACAATCTTCTCTAAGTCTTTTTATTAATCTATTTTGTTTTTATCTTCAGGAGTTGATTTCTTGTCATTTATTTTACTTAGGGTGCATTGGAAATATTATTTCTTGCACCTGGGGGATGTGGAAAATCACAGCTATTACAGTTTCAGATATTTTATCTTCAGATTTGTATGGGATTTGCCTACATGTTAGACTTTCTTATTGTCTACTATGTATCTCTCAATATTTGAAATATTTCAGCATCATCTCTTTAGCTACATTTTCTATCAATTATTCTGTCCACTACCTAGAAAGATGAAATTGAGGGACAGAATATTATTAGTTTTATGGATTCTTTCACTGAATTATGAAATACCAACACACTATATTAACCATTCCTTCAAAATGTCTGCAAGTCTTTCTTAGTTTCTTCCCCCCACCCCCCCTCCCATTTTATTGATATGTACAAGTGCAGAATTTAAGGTTTACAATGGAGTTGAGCATTTTGTGCACATACATTTTCTTGTCAAAGTGACAAGGGCTTTCCCGCTCTCCTTTTGCCCACCCCCCCACCCTCCCTATCCTCCCTTCACCACCCCCCACCACCCGTCCCCCTCTTTCGCTTTGTCTTTCGTTTAAAGTTCCAAGAGATAGTTGTGGTCTGGGTCTCTCATATCAGAGAGACCATCCAATGTCTCACCTTCTGCTTCTGACTCACTTCACTAAGCATGATATTTTCAAGTTTCTTCCATTTGTCTGTGAAAAACTCCACACTGTTGGACCTTACAGATGCGTAGTATTCCATTGTGTATAAGTATCACAGTTTGTGTATCCACTGGTCTGTTGATGGGTATTTTGGTGACTTCCATATTCTAGCTATTGTTAGTTGTGGTGCTATGAACATGGATATACATATATCTCTGTTGTATGTTGTTTTGGTCTCTTTTGGATATATTCCCAGGAGGGGTGTCACCGGATCAAAGGGGATATTTTAAAACTAGTTTTCTTTTTTCCCCATTTTATTTATACGTATAAGCGCAAAATTTAAGATTTACAATGAAGTTGATCGTTCAGTGCACATACATATCTTGTCAAGGTGACAAGGGCTTTCCCACTCTCCTTTTATCCCTCCTCCTAACCCCTCCTCTTCTTCCCTCCCTCCCTCCTGTTTCAATTTGTTTTTTGTTTTAAATTCCATAAGAGTTGTGATCTGGGTCTCTTATATCAGAGAGACCATTCGATGTTTCACCTTCTGCTTCTGACTCACTTCACTAAGCATGATGTTCTCAAGTTTCTTCTGTTTGCCTGCAAAAGCCTCCACACTGTTGGACTTTATTGATGCATAGTATTCCATTGTGTATAAATACCACAGTTTGTGTATTCACCGGTCTGTTGATGGGTATTTTGGTGACTTCCATATTTTAGCTATTGTTAGTTGTGCTGCTATGACCATGGGTATATATATATATGTTATGTGTAGTTTAAAGCTAGTTTTCTAACTATAACCTAAATGTACACATTTGACATTATTTAAAATTTGTTTTAGGTCAAACTAATCCAGAGTTATTTAACTCAGAAGTAAGCTTGAACTTTGAGTTCTACAGGAATGACTACTTTTCATGCTTGTGATAAACTCTTCCTGTCTGTTTTTATAGCAGTCTGTACTTTTTCCTATTGATTGACTTATGATACTTCCCTGAAAATGCCTCTTTTTTTTCTGTTTTAATGCAATACTCAACTGCAAGCTTAAGGCTGTCCTTTCTCACCTTGGCAACTATAGAGGCTGCTTCCTGAAAGGGAATCCTCACAATGTCAGGGCAGCACAAGGAGAGTCTCTGGACGCCGAATAGCTCTTCCTTGAGCTCTGTGTGCCTATTCAAACCCTGTCAGTAGATTAAGGCCCTCCCAAAGAGACAGTTATCATAAAAAGTGGTCTGCATACCAAGAATTCTCTTCCTTGAAAAAATAAATGCTTATTTTTTTTCCTGCCACTAGGAATATTCAGGTGTTTTCTTACTGCTCCAGAACCAACTTAGTGTATTATGCTAGAGGCAAACATTATTATTTCTAATTATTAGCTAAAATACATCAGAAGGTTAAATTTCTTGCCCAAGACTCATTGTATGTCAGTAAGGACTAGATGGTCTTATATATAGTGACTTAGCTGGGCTGGACTCAAACTCAGGGATACTTCTGTTTCAGCCTCTCAAAGTGACTTGCTTTTTTAATTACTATACTCTCATGCATTGTTGTTACAAATATAAGCTTTTTCTAAATAAGGTTTTGATTAGTCATATTAATTTTCCTTAATAGATATGTTGATTTTAATGGGTTTAAGAAGAAACTTTTTTAAAAAATCATATGTGGGTACTAACAAACTGTTTGATGCTTAATAAATTCCATTGGCAATGTAAAATTCTTATGACATGTTGGCACATATTTGAATGTAATCAGTCTTGAGTTGATTACACTGAATAGGCTTACTTTTATAATGATAGGTATTTCTGTAACCATAGTTCTCTATAAAGGATATGCCTATTTCTATAAGAAAATCCCTACCCTCAGGAAGCTTATAACAGGGTACTTGTTATAGTCCAAAGTAAAATTAAAATAAGACACATTAGACTTTTTATAGCAATACACCATAACTTGACAATAATATTAGAAGTACCCTCTTGTCAAATAGCCTGTTGCTCCCTGTTCCTTACTCAATCACAGCTTTAATTATTGGGTAGAATATTCTTGTACAATGAGCCAAGTAGAGATTCTAAACTACCTATGTAAATATTTACTGAAATTAAGATTTAGGAAACTTCACATAATGGAGGACAACATTTTTAAACACCCACATCGGATATCTATCTTCCTTCTTACAGAATAATATTTTATTGCTTTATGATTGTAAAGCAAACTGCCTCTTGGCTCCACTACCTTCATGATCATGTGAGTAGGTTCTCATTGCTGATTATTATAACAGTATAAACAAAAAGCATGACTTCTGCTGTCATCTACAGTCTAGACTGCAGTACCCATGGTAGAGTTGATGACATATTACAGACATCTCAAAGAGACAAGATTTCTTTTGTTTTCTTCATACACCTCTCTTAAATTATGTCTAAATTAGTCATTAGTATCAAAGTATATAATCAAAAACACATATAATGGATACTGATAGATGCTGGCATCTTTGCAAGATAAAGTGAGAAATAATTTGAAAAGTAAAGAGAAGTTCCTTTAGAATAAATAACAAGAACATTCTGGCAAGAAAATACTTTGAAGAAATTTATATTCAATTTATTATTCTGCTAATTAAATATTTGTTGATCCTTACTGTGCATGAAGCCGTGTACCAGGTGAAGGTAAATGAATGTTCTGGTCCCCTGCGAGGAGTCTAGCAGGCAGATCTGACAGCTGAATAAATGACCGCACTTCAGAGAGGATGTCATAAGATGCTGAAGGGGACCACAGTGGGGAGAAAACACTTCTCCTGTCAGCTAATGGTGGAAAGAATTTGTAAAAGGGCTTGCATAATAATATGGACTTGATGCAAAGATAAATTTAAGATTGAAAGGTATATATGAGCCACAGAGGTAGAAAAATACAAAATATTTTCAATGAAGAACTAGAAAAATTCAGCTGTTAAAAAATAAAGGTGAGAGACTAAAGAAGAATGGCAAATTCAAGCCCAGCCTAGGAAATTTAATTAGCTATGCTGATGTGTTCAACTTTGGCCTACTGGTTTGTTTTTCCTCTTTGATTATTTGATGTTATAATGAAAAAATTCGTAATTCTTAGTACTTAGATACAGTAGATTAATTATATTAAGTATTTTACATGTGGCCCAACAAAAGTCATCTTCCTCTTCATCTCCCCTCCACTCACCCAGCTCCAAAAGAAGAAGAAAACAAAACAGCGAGCTCCAGGTTTGATATGCCTGCAAAGCTTCCAGCTACAAAATTGAGGTAGCAGATGAAATAAACCTAAAAATTAATGGGCAGCAGCCACAAAACATTTGAAGAAGGCCTCTAGCACCAACAAAATACCAACACACACATACACATGCATTGAGCAAAGAGCAAAATAAAAATTGGAAAAAAATAATGTTCTTGGAGAAATAAGATCAAAAATACCCTTGAAACAGGAAAAGAAAATGCAGAAGTTGACATTTTCAGTGCATTTTTTTACGACTGGCTAACAACAGGAAATGAACCCTTCTTTACATAAGAATTAAATGAATATAGGGCAGCGCTATATTTTGATATACACTATTGCCATTTGAAACATCAATATACTTTACCTATTACAAATTTAAATCCAACCAGTTATGTCTTGTAACCATTTTCTTAGTTTGACTATATTTCTATTGACTTTCAACAGAAGACAGAATTAAATGTGTGGCACAAGGGATTCTCCTTGCCTCATCTTTTTGCATCCTTCTGTTGCAACTTTGTTCTCTCCACTTAACAAAGTGGCAAGATTTTGCCAAACCTTTCATGTCTTCTGTCTTCCATGTGGATGATGTCCCATCTTCCCCTGTAGTCAAGCATGGCCACAGTAATTGCCAATTCCTAGTGATAAGTATCAGCCAAGTCCTTGTTTTAATAGCTCCTACCCAGAGCCATCCTATTTCAAGTTGTGAGCTCTGCCTGGGTGGAAAATGCTTGTGAGGACCTAGATGCCAGTCAAGCCACAGAAGTAGAGATGGCATTAAAGGCCACTTATCCAGAAGTAATGCCTATGTGTACTGTATGACCCAAAATGTACTCACTATTGTTAGACAACTGGGGTGTACTTTGTGTGTCATAGCAGTGTTTTCCTATACAGAAATTGGTTCTAGGATTGAGGTGACACCATAATAAGAACCTGAAGCAACTGACAAGTAGAAATATAACAGAAAAAATAATGAAAAGCTGAACAGTGTCAGTATTTTATGAAATAGCATTTCAGGATCACCTGTAGCATTCTGGAAGGCAAACTTAGGTGCAGCCAGAACTGTGGCTTGGGGAGGTGTGAGGAACCTCACGATATGTTTATATGGTTCTTGACTTCTTCAGCAAAACATCACAGGAGAGGCAGTGATCGCCTAAGAAAAGGCTCGTGTTCAAGCGTAAGAGAAGAGGAGAATTTAAGTGGTCACGATTCTCAGAGTTTTGGAAAATATAACTTGTTTGGAATCCAAAACAGAAAAAAAATATTCTTGAGAAAGAATCTAGCTAGCTACAGAAGCCTAGTGCCACTTATCAACTCCCCCCTGCCCTCAAAGGAAGCAGGCCTACAGCCTAAACCTAGTTATATATAAGGTTTTCCCAACTAATTTATGTTAGCTTTAGAGTAACTACAATTATGGATCAAAAGAGAGAGAGAGAGAGAGAGAGAGAGAGAAAGAGAGAGAGAGAGAGAGAGATAGAGAGAGGGGGGCTATGAAAGGAATTGATTTTATGTAGCACTAGGAAGAAAAATCCTTTCCCCATTAATTCCTACATAAACTCAAACCTTCAAACGTGAAGCAAGAAGCACTATGAGAGTTACACAGCTCCCAAGAACTTGCACATGCAGTTGGGATAACGTACACCCAGTATCACCTGAGAGATAGTAAGCATATAAGAAATACCTGAGGGTGGGACCACAAATATGGAGGACAGTGAATAAGGGGACACCCCTAGAGAGCTGGATTAGATTCTAATCAGGGAATTTCTGTCATTACCATGACATAGCTATCACCTAGTACCTCCTTGATGACTGCTGTATATCTGTGATTTTTTTCTTTCCTAGTACAGGTGTTTGTTTTGGTGACTTTGTTCTGTTCCACCATTGTGTACTGGAATGCAGAGGGGCAGGTAGGTTGCCCTTTAAGTTCTTGTGCCACCAGGGCAAATCCTCACTGAGAAAGTATATATGTGACTCAGAGGTCTTCAATACTGAGCTGTATCTAATACCTAAGTGGAACTGAGGGTTGTTTGTGGAGATGACCATAACTGATGGGTGAAAGGAAGAGTAATGTGGAGACGTGGTGAGAAGACCACTGAACTACTTCAAGGACTAAAGCCATAAAACCCGTGTTCTCCTGTTTCTAAGCAAGCAATTACACTGCAGACCCAGCCTCCTTTGTAGTCAGAGATAACTGTTTTGCTAAGCATCAGCCAATGGAACGAGTGTGGAATTGAGGGCGAGTCATTCCTAGCTGATTCATAGAAACTGACATGGGCCACCGCCATTCTCTTTCCCATCACCTGACATAGTGGGGAGATCCCTTAGGACCTAGTAAAGGAGCCCCAAATGATTCCCAGAAGGACCAAACAGGAGGGATGAGTATCTGCTATAAATTTCAGTCAGAAGGAATAGAATTTTAACAGGTTTAATCCAATAAAATCTTACTGGGGGGGGGGTTGATTATTAGAGTAGCACACATTCTTGAATTTTTATTTCATTTTCCCTCTTCCCGATTTTTAAAAATTTTGATTTTTGGCACTTGAAATTGAACCTAGGACCTTTGCATTGAACTACATCCTCGGTCCTTTAAAAAAGTGTTTTTGTATTTAGCTAATTTGCTTAAACTGAGCTTCTCTCTCATAGTTTTATACTGTTGTGTTGTCATTGTATATTATTCAAGAATACAATATGAACAAAGTCATAATTTTTTCAACTGCATGGCATCATTTAGAATTAACTTTGAACTGTATTGTTAGCACAGAGCCTTCTTTAATGTAGAGCACAACAAACTCTACATTGATCATAATTTTCAAATAACACTTTAACACAAAAGAATAATAGTTCTGTAAATAGAAATACTGAAATTGCTACCATAAAAATAGTTCATAGTAGAAAGAAAAATAAATATGTGTTCTGTCCTTAGCTTTTGCATGATAGTGGAAAGTGATTGATACTAGGTTACTCATTTATGAGTAGTTCATCTGTGTTTTATTTCTTACCCTGTCAGTCTGAGAAGACCTTCCAATTTTATTAAGGCTGCAATGTACTCTGTACTTACTGCTTTATTACCTGTTGGAGAAGCTACAAAATATTGGCCATCTTTAATAACAAGCACTTTGTTTCCTTGTGTCAGCAAATTTTCTAGATTAATGCCCTATGTTTGATTGATGGAATTGTACTCAGCTTTTCTTAAGGTTCTGATTTCTCTAAAAATCTATGAAAAATCAGGCAGGATGGCTGACACATATATGCGGTCTAATTGCACACTCTCATATATGTTAGACTGTGTACATATCATTACAACATGTGTTATGTGTGTACATTATATGTATGCTTACCGGCTAACACGCATGTGATATAAATATATTATATATGCATGTATACACATATATATGTGTGTTCTTTTTTTCTAGGCAACGCTTGAGACTGATTTTAAATATTTGTCTATAAATAGAAGTAACCAATATAGTGGTATTAGATTTATGCGTTGTTTTCTTTTAACAGAGGACACAAGTTTCATAAAGGAAAGATAAAATTTTATGTTTTGGAGTTCAAATTGGGAAGCATAAAGGTAGCTGTGTGCTTACCTTTCCATTATTTTTGACAAATTTTAAACCCTATTCAGTGTCAGCGCAGGACAGGTTACTTGGATTCTTTATAGATTTTTCTTTTTGTAGTAGTTTAAGTTTCACCAAAAGAGAGATTTCCCATCGACTCTCTGCTGTACTCATGCCCAGCCTCTCTTATGATTAGCACTTTTCTACAATGACATGATTACAACACCTGCTGATCCTGCATAAGCATAGCTTCATCCTTCAATATCCAGTAAGTTTCATTAATTACATTAAGGTTCATGTTGTACACAGTCTGGATTTTGGCAACTATGTAATGCATGTGTTTTATCTGTGTGGTATCATATTGGATATTTCCACTGTCCTAAAAGACATCTGTATTCTACCTTATTCAACACCTGGCAATCACTGATTTTTTTTGTTGTTGTTGTTCCTGTCGCCATAGTATTATCTTTTTCCAAATGTCGCCTAGTTGGAATCATACATTATATAGCGTTTTCAAGTTGACAATCTTTCACGTGGTAGTATTAATTGAGATTTGTCCACTTTTTTCTGCTTTGGTAACTCATTTCTCTTCAGTGCTGAATAACATTCCATTATCTGGAGGTACTGTAGTCTTTTGTGCCAGTCAGTCTTACTTCTGGTTGCCAGGATTAAGAGACTAGAGTAGTGACTTGTGTATGGGGCACCATATTCGTCAATGCATTAATGCACTGATGTTCATACCTGACTGTGCAGTGAGGAGGTGGAGGTAGGTTACTGGGACATCCCTTTGGCAGGTATGTCTCTCGATAGGCCTCCTGTCCTCTGCTCAGCTTGCCAACCACTGTGAACTGAGTATCTTTGCTCTACTGCATCCGTATGCCATGATGTTCATGCCCTACAGCAAGCTGACCATGGCCTGAAACCTCTTACACCAGGAGCCACAATACACCTCTCATCCATTAAGTTAAAAATGTCAGGTATTTTGTCACAGTTCTGGAAATTTTGACTAATGCACTTACCCACTTACCTACTACAGGGCATCTAATTGTGTCCCAGTTTTGTCAATTATGAGTACATCTAAGATCGTGAAAGATTTTTTGTGAACATAAATTTTCCATTCACATGTCCATCAAGGAGTATGTGTCTGGGATTTATGGTAAGAATCTATTTGATTTCAAGACTGTCTTGCAAAGTGGCAGTGCCACTTTTTCATTCCTGTTAGCAATGAAATGCCCTTTGTCCTCACCCACATTTAATGTTTTCTATATTCTGGCACTTGACCATTGTAAAAAAAAGTATTGAAGTATCAAACTTAATGTGCATTTGCCTGATGACATGTAATATAAAGCATCTTGTATACATTTACTGCCTATGTATTTATCCATGGTGATGTATCTGTCCAGATTGTTCAACCATTATTAATGTTTTTAAATTTTTAACTCTTAAGAGTTCTTTTGTAAATGTTTTCTCCCAGTCTCTGTTTTATCTTCTTATTCTCTTGATGAAAATCAAATTTTCCTTGCTGAAAATCAAACTGAGGTGGAAGCTCTAAGAGAATTCTAAGTACTAGGCTATAAAAATGAGGGGGGGGGGAGCCCTAACTTGGATTTTAAAATCTTAAGAAGAGAATTTTTTAAAGTAAATAAAATAAATATTTTATTTTTAAAATTTCATAAAACTTAGCCATGCCAGTTATT
This sequence comes from Ctenodactylus gundi, assembly GCA_004027205.1. Taxonomy (NCBI): domain Eukaryota; kingdom Metazoa; phylum Chordata; class Mammalia; order Rodentia; family Ctenodactylidae; genus Ctenodactylus; species Ctenodactylus gundi. Next base: position 1,100,811 of record PVKB01000117.1, read on the forward strand.
TCCAAGGAATCTTTATTTTTATGATATCAGGGTGTGTAACACCATGGTTGAGCACTTGCCTGGCATGTGCCCGACCCTGGGTTAAATCTTCCTCATAGCAAGAAAAGAAACAAAAAGGAAAGAGGTATTTCTTCCCTCCTTTGACCACTGGGTTAGGAGACAACTAACTGCCTCTTAAAAGTTGGGAATAATTTTTCAGAATAACAAAACTTGACCAAGCCTTCTTCTCATTGTTTTTATAATATTTCTTTCATACACCTGTTCCTATAACACAAGGTTGTAAAATCTTTTTGCAGTGTATAAATTTATTTTATTTAGTATGTATAGCATAACTATATCAATATATCAAAAATTTAAATGTGCCTATTACTTATAGAGAATTAACAATGCATTTTTGAGGGAAAAAATCAGAGTACCATAAAAAATGTACAATCATGTTGATTTTTTTAAGGCCTAAGTTTTACCAAAAAGTATATTTTTCTTTGTAGGGATAAAAAGAAATGCCTACTAATTCAAATAATTGTTAATTTAGCTATAGGATGAGAGTTCTTACATCATATTACATTTAGGTATTTGAAAATTAAGTACATTTATTTTCAAATTGTATGAGTATTGTGAATTAATTTATTATGTTATTGGATGTTAATTTAAACTATTCTAAGTCTCTTGAGCTTCTTTCTTAGAAAATAATTTCCTGTGAATTTACATTAATTATTCGTCCTAAATAATCAGGGCTGGAAAACTGTGTCAGAATAATTATGTAGAGGGTATAATTTCTTTAGACTATTCGCAGATCATATTGAAACATCATAGGAAATGTTGTGATTTATCATGACTTGAACCATGACATGAAAGTGTGTTTTATACACACACACACACACACAGACAGACAGACAAATAGAGAAAATTAGCCCCTTAAATACGCCTTTAATATTAATGGCTCAGCATTTCCCAGTATTGTGAGTAATAGGAGCATATCTCAAATAGAAATTCTTTGGTTGTGTCTGTGCAAAGATAGATTCTATTTCATATGATCTGAAGGATTAACATATCTACATGGTATGTATTTTTAGATCTTACATGCATGGGAACAAGTCTTTCCTTATTTCCTTTGACTAATGTTAGCATGAAGGAAAATTTTCTGAATTGGTACTTCTTAGTTACTGAAGTGGGGATTAAAATATGTATCTTTAAAACGCAAAAATTCAGACAGGTGTCCTCAGAGACTGGGCTCTTGCATAGTTTTTCTTCCTTATCCAATTTTAGGTGTCCTAATGGAGTCTTCTATCATTCTGTAGCAAGTCAAATAGTTGTTTCCTTTATACCATTTTCGTTGGCTTAGCGATCCCATACATAGTTAATTCATTTAATCTTTTCTCATAAATTACTCTTTCTAGTTCATTAATCATCCAAATGGCCATTTTAAAATCTTACCATATATATCCTTTTCCCTACTACCTTGTAAACCTGATTTTCTCTCTGCACAGAATTAATTATATATTCTTAAGTAGACTGAAGATATAAATTGCTTTTTGCAAGAATGGTGCTATAACATTAAAATGTCTCTAAGAGTAGTCTTATCTAGATCTGTGTTGATCCCACTGTGCATCAAAGGACAATTTAAATCCAGAAGAGATCTGAATAAGTCTTTTAAATTACTTTGCACTTCTAAAATATTGAGTTACATTGGACTAGATAGTTCAAATAAAATGGCAAGATTTACAGCTTTTTAAAAGACCTTAGCCCTTATTATTGTATATTGTCCAGGAAGTTTTCCCAAAGGAGAAGCAGATTATTAAAGAGGTAGTAGAAAGTTTCATCAATGTAAATGAACGTAAAATATCTCTCTCCAATTTCTTCCCTAGAATGTACAATAGGTAGAATTAAGATCTTGCTTTCATTTTGTGTATGACATACTTATAATTTTACACAAGTTGAGATCCATGTTATAGTGAATGTGAAATGTATTGCGAATCAACCTGTATCACACAAGTGCCTAATAGATTGTGCATGCTTATGCTCACAAGGCTTGGATGTGAACATACAAGTCCTGTTTTCAGTGGATACGTTTGCCCTGTCCCCCAATTCTGATTCTTAGCATGTTTTGTGTTTTGTCTTTGCTTTTTTTGTAGACTGGTCCCCACATTCAAAATCTTGGCATCGCCTTTGGCTCCCCTACTTCTCCTTTGTGCCCACATACTCAAAGGTGTCAAATATCTTCTTTTGTTTTCCATGTACTCCTTTAAAAATATGTCTATAGACTGACTCAGTCTTTCAAAATGTTAGCTGCAGCAGATTAGGATTATTGTTAGTCCCCCATCTAAATATGTGGAACCTCGAGTAAGGAATGCTGAATAAATTTGTGCATAATCTGCTGCTTGTGTTCATCTTCCATTTCCACTCACGTGAGTGTACTTTTAAGCTCTATATAGGTTACTTAAAATAAGTAGCATTGGGAATCCTCACTTAAGACCCCCTCTCGACCTCTCCTGTTGAGCTTTACTCTCTCAATAAACTCCTTCTTGCTTAAAAAAAAAGTAGCATTTCTTTGGCGTCAATTTTGCCATTTAGTATTCAGAGGTGAGGGGTAGGACATGAGAAAAGGTAGGTACAGAGGTTTTCCTGATGGCCACCCGTGAATGTCAAAAGCATTCTGGAAACAAAAATGGTGAGAACAATATAAGGCATACACTGTAGGGCACTGTATGGGCTCTTTATAGGACACTTTTCACCTTTTCATTTAGTACTGTTCTTTTGGAACAAACTGTGTTGTAAATTGAGAGGAATTGATCCGGTTTATTTCTCTTGTATGGTTACCCATAAGTCCTAACACAAATTAATGTTGTATTTCACTACTTTGAAATCTACCATTGTCATTATGAAATGTGTGTAATTATTGGGAGGGTATAGTTAGGATTTTTTTTTCCTAATGGCATTCTATTCTTCTTCCTGCAAATACCTGATTCTTCTTTTGGAGATTTCCTGGTTAAAATTAATTGTTAATTTTACATGTGAACCGTGAATCATTTTGTTTCTAAGAAGAGAAACCAAGTTGTATTTTTATTACAACGGTGTTGTTTAGGGAATAACTTCACTAAATTGACCATTTCATGATGTAATAAGGTTTATATTGCTTACATTATATTCTTCTAATTTTTCAAGTCTTTTCAGTATCTTTTACTCCTATTTTAAAGTTTCTTCTGGGAGGTCATTTTGTTATAACTTCTGAGTGATCTCACTTTTGTATATAAGAACTATTGATTTCTGCATGTGAATTTTTCATTTGACTATCACACCAAGTTGCTATGTTACTTGTCAGTTTAGCTTATGTTCTTGATGTTTCTGGATATAATCATATAACATTCAAATACTTACCATTTTACCTCATTCATCACCATTTTTACTTACTTTACCCTCTTCTTTTTAAATGTGTTGCCTACTATCTCCACTAAATGTTAAGCAATAAGGGAGAGGGCATTCTTGATTTTGACTTAAGTAAAGATGAATTTTAGCATTAAGTATGGTACTGAGTTTGAGGCTTTTAATTTGCATTTTCTTGGTAGCTTTTTGTTACTTCCTTTCTTTTTGTTCTAAATATACTTTCTCCCCATGTGTGTTAATGTTACATATGATACACAAGAGTTACATTGAGCTTGAGTATATTGTGCACATATATCGCGACAACATTACAATCTCTTCCACTCTCCTTTTTTGGCCCTCCCATCCTCTCCCTAATCCTCCTTGACTCCCACTTTCACACCCATTTTGTTCTACAGAATTCCTGTATTCTGGATTTCTCATCTTAGAGAAGTCATGTGATGTTTAACCTGCATTTGGCTCCTTCACTAAGCATAATGGGCTCCCTTTCTTTACAGTCTCAGTCATTTTGGTTTAGCATAGAAATGTGTTTTCTTTTGTGGTCTAGACTGAAGATATGTTTAATTCTTTTACATTTATTGGTAGCTAAGCTGTTTGGTCTGTTTTTTTTTCTTTTTAATTTTTCTCGGTGTGATCTGTTTTCTTTGCTCATATGAAAGCGAGTGTGTTTAGATTTTCATCATTGTCTTTATCACTGCATAATATGCATAATCTCCCTTTTCATACAGTACTCTTAAATTTCTCATCTTAGCAATGAAAACAATCATCATAGTTTGTCATTTTCCCCTCTACACTTGATTTTAGGAGAAAAAGACCTTTTTCTTACTGTTTACTTTGGTCCAGGTCAGTAAAGTCACATGTTCTACATGATGCTCTTTGACTTCTGCTTATAGTAGGTGAAGCAAGGAGCTAACTTTCTCTGTTACTCACCTTCTCATATCTCTCCCAATGTGTGCTAGTTGTATTATTTATATTGGAGGTATATCATTTATATTCTATAATATCATCCTATGGCTAATGATAAATTATGAGTTCTGTAGTTATTTATAATGCATGAATGTTCAATACAGTCCTAAAAGTTCTTGAGTGTCAAATTTGTTAAAGGAGTTTGCTGTATGGTTCATATAAACAATTAACTTTCAGTTTTCAAATTTCTAAAACTATCTGTGGACTTTATACTAGAAAGGCAGTTTTTCTGGAATTATTTATTTTGGTTTACCCTTTCTTGTGAATCTTACATATTTTTTGGCATAAAACATTAAATTGGAAACATATGAAGTCAGTCTGATTTGTTTTTTGTTTGCTTGTTTGTTTTGAGACAGGGTCGTGCTTTATTGTCCACTATGCAGCAGCCCAGGCTGACCTTGAATTCGCAATAGTGCTCCTGCCTCGACCTCTCAAGTGCTGGGATTACAGGCATATGTCACCATGCCCACCTTATGTGGTCCTGGAGAATCGAACTCAAAGTCTTATGCTTGCAGAGAAGGTTTGCTAACCAATGTTCTAGTCCTCCAGCCCCCAGTCCGACTCTTAAAATTAACTTAACATTCTTAATTAGTTAATAGAGAATGTTTTTATTCTAATATTCATTAACCTAATTTAGGAACATTTTTGCTTTAGTCTTCCCCAAATTACAGAGATAATGCTTTCAGGATTGAGAGGTGATAGCTCAGTGGTTGAAGTGCAAGCTCCAGGCTTGAGTTTGATTTCCCAGAACCACATAAGCAAGACATGGTGGTATAAACCTGTAATCCCAGCATTTGGGAGGCTGAGTCAAGAGACTTGCCATGTGTTTGAGGCCAGCCAGGCTACATAGTGAATTGATAGTGAGTTAAGGACTAGCCTGGACTACAGAGCGAGACCTTGTCTAAAAAAGGTGATTATATATATATATATATATATATATATATATATATATATATATATAGTATTCCCCAAGTTGAATGTAATTGTTATGTATTGCAAACACATACAAATAAAGTGAATAATCTTGAAGAAAAGTAAAATAATGAAATACAAAATAAAAATTTTTAGGGAAAATATGGATAGTTCTGTATTTATTTGGGCAGGTAGTTCTTGTACTTCAGAAAACATTTCTGAACTATATTTCTAGTATTTGGACTCTTGTCATTGCTTCAAGATAAAGAAAACCCCCTTTGCTTGCTTTACTTCTCCCTGTGCTACCATTTCTGTCACCCACATCCTCTTTGTAGCTTTGTAACATTCCTTTTACTTCTTTCAGTTTCATCATAATATTGTGAGTTCTCCGTCCGTACTTCTTTTCCAAGTTCTGCCAGCTCGTGCTTTATCTTTTGTGATATCACCATGGTTTTTCTGTCATAATACTTGAATATACATACTTAGTCTTTTTCCACATAAGCGAGTGCATCACCACACATGTTAAATTGTCAACATGATATTTGGCCACAGTGTATGTGGAATTTTGCATCATTTGACAAATGTGGCTGCTCTTTTGCATGTTGTTTTCCTTACAGCATGTTTGTTCTGATGCTATGCCATGTCTCATTTATGTGTGTGTGTGTGTGTGTGTGTGTGTGTGTGTGTGTAAAGAGAGAGAGAGAGAGAGAGAGAGAGAGAGAGAGAGAGAGAGAGAGAGAGAGAGAGAGAGAGAGAGAGAGAGAGAGAGTATCACCGTGCCTAGGTCTCATTTTAATACCCATATGGCCTTACCCTAAGTTCTAGTTTGAAGTAGGTTTCTGAATTTTGGTGTAGAGGGTAGAATTCCTCTAGGCTTCATAGTCCAAACCCTTTCTCTCCTACTATCAAAAATAACAATGCCTGCATGTTTATGTATTTTGGAGTCTTCCCCCTCTACCTTTCTGACTGCCAATCAGACATGAAAGAAGTTTTGATGAGAGCCCTGTTTATATCTGTTCTTGAAAACAAAGAGCAAATTTGGGGCTTTGTGGGATCGTTCTCACCGACAGTAGACACATAGGTACTTTTATAGAATCCATCAAAATTCTCTTTTCTTCCTCTTGTTTTATCTTTTTCCACCATAACTTTTGACTGGTCAAATGTTTTCTAACAATAAACTCAGGCTTATAGTTTATTTTTATGTGTCTTACTGCATTTGTATGAAATTTAGATTAAAAAGAAGAAGAGGGAAATGTTCATACTGGAAATCATATCAACCTGATATTTGGTACTTGTTTGGTTCCGTGGAGCTAAGGAGATAGACAAGGGAGTTGTCTCATAATCTCCTGACTTCTTGTTTGAAAGTCAAGGCTTCTTGTCTGGGTTATTCATTTGTCATTGTGTATTTAAAAAGAGAGCTACAGTAGCATGTTTTAAAAGAAAGATATATGAGAAACACTCACTGATAGAGATTGTGTGTGTGTGTCTATATTACTTATACATGTGTGTAGATTGATCATATGAAATTCTAGTGTCTAACATATTTCAGATCCTGCTTACATTCTCTATTCAACTCATGTAATCATACCCACCTATGCAAAATAGCCAAGGTCTACACGAGAAGGGAGACATCTGAGTACAAAGGAACTATTGGCAAAACTCTTGGTTCGATGAGTTGGTGCATGTTCTTTGGGATTGGTTAAATAAATAGCCAGGTCAGGCTGTTCTAATGGAGACGTGGTCAGAAGTTTCATCTCCATGGGAGCTACTTGGTTTTTATTTCACCGCAAGCAGAACTAACTTCAGCTTGCTTTCGCAAATACTTTATTTATTTTTTAAAATACCTTTCTAAATAATGTCATAAAAAGCAAATGACAACAAAACATATTACACCTAATAGTAAAGGGTGCATTATTACCTTTATTCGGAGTGGATAACATGCTATTTGGGGTGCCTTCATCTCTTTTTTCCTTTTCCTTAGTATTTCTTTCACTGTGGAGAAAATGAGAGTGGACAAAAATCCAGATTAATGGGACTATATGGTTTTTGTCATCTTCCATTTAAATTGAAGTACATTTGCTTTATATGGGCTATAGGTATTTTTGTACATTTTTGTCTTCCTATTATATCTGGAGTTTCTAAATTGTAATCAGAATATTTTGTATATCTAAATGAAAATCTATATGAAATTTCTAAGTATTTAATTTTAGAGGGGGTCAGTACATTGAAGGGAAAGTAGAACCTTTCTTACAAATATAAAAATATATTTTATTATATTTTTATTGTAGACAGTTCTAGAACAATTTTTTATTAAATTGCAAGGTTTTCCTGGAGAATATCAGTTTGCATCATTAAATACAGGATTTTTAAATTTCCTATTAAAATATTCATTATATGTAAGATGCAAATAATAACAGTCTCTTCAAATATACAAAAATAACATTTTCATTCTAATTATTCAGTAAGAAGTAATCCTGTTGCACGACACAGATGATGCTTGCTTAGATATAAAGTGTTCACCATGCTTAGCACATTAAAGGTGCTAGAGGAATAAAATATATTTTAAACTCTTGCCCATTTATATTCTCCTTTCACATTTCGCTCACTTATTTCTCTGGCCTTGCTCTTAGGTGTGACCATGTATTAGCCAAGCTGTCTCAGTCATTCAGACATTTTATCAGCTCTACAAGGCAGATGTTAAATAGCATGGTCTAAATTGAAGTCTCTGATTACTCTCCAGAGACAAGTTGATAGCAAGAACCACACTTAGGCACTTAAATGTGTGGCCTTTTTCTATACTGAAGTGCTAGGAGTGGGCAGCTTTTTAATAAACTTTTTGATCCTTGAACTGCCAAAATTTCTTTATTATTTAATTATTGCATCTAAATTGTTAGGAAAAGGTTATAAGTCTTCTCTTTCTCCTGCAGTGGAGAATTTCAAGGAATACTGGTGCCTATTGTTTCAAACAAAGATAGTATAAGAGACATTATGTGTTCTGATCATTGCTTTTAGGACAATTTTAGACTATAGAGACAACATCAAAATAAAATCTTATTTGGAAGCACGTGTCTCAGTATTTTTACAGATCAAAAATGATCTAACCTTAATTTACTCAGCAATCTTTGATGCTTTCTTAAGTCATATAGGAGGAAGTTGCTGCAAAAAACATTTTTTAAATAAAGCAGACCCAAATCTTTATCTTTGAGTCTTACCAAGAAAAAAAAATCTACTATCTTTGAAAACGGGGTGGACATCGAGGTACAGAGTTGAGAAAAACAAGGTTGAATGTCTACAGGGATATTTTTCTGGCCCTTTTGGATTTTAATTTGTTAACAGTAAAACAAGACCAAGTATAATGGTGCATGCCTGTAACCTCAGCTGCTCCAAAGTTGAGACAAGAGGGTCATAACTTCTAGGCCAATCTGGGCAACTTAGTGACACACTGTCTCAAAATATAAATAAATAAATAAATAAAAGGTAGGTGTGATGGTTGGAATATAGCCCATCTTCCCTGAGTTCAATCCCTGGTAGTTCTAAATGCAAACATACATACATACATACATACATACATACATGCATACATACATACATACATAAAATAAACAAGGATTTCCTGTGCACTTCAGGATTCCTCTTGGCACTAAAAGTGTATGATTTCTCTGATAATATTGCATGTCCTTGGTTTTTTGTTTGTTTGCTTTTTGTATGTGTAAAGATCCAACTCAGGGCCTATTGTTTAATTTTGATTTTTGAGACAGAATCCAGGTAACTTACAAACTGGGCTCAAAATTGTAATTTTCTTTCCTCAGCCTCCCAGAATGCTGGGATTTCAGAGTGCCACTGAGACCAGCAATATTTGTTGGATTATTAAATAAGTATATTAAGGTTGTTAAGGGGTAGGAAGAATCTCAAAAGCCAATCACTAAATTTTCTGTCTGATCCGTGAGGAAGCTGAGGCTGCGCGAGGTTCAGTTGCATGCGGAGTCACAGGCAAATCATCCTTGCTTATGCCCTGTCCTGTATTGGGTTTATCCTTATGAGCTGCAAAGAATTCTTTCAAAATAAATCACAGTATGAAATCATGTTAAACAGAAAGAGCTGAATCTATAACCAATGTGTTCTAAATGTTTAATTTGATATATGTGTCATTAACTATGTATTTCTCTTTTATACTGGTAACGTTAACATCTTTCTCATTCTTTTCATCTGGAAAATTACAATACAAAGTATTTGTGTTTCTGTAATCATCACAAGACAATGCTACTTTAAATGTAACTAATATATGCACTATTAATCTTGTCTTTTACTTATACTAATAATATTCAGTTTCTGCAAGCATATTAGGCCAATTGAAATTACTTAGTGTAAGCGCCACAAGAGCCTCAGTTTTCAGCTAATTTCCTCATTTATACAGATGAACTTTAGAATAGGAAGTATGAGTTTTATTAAGAGATGTATTGAAGAGAAGAGAAAATATTTGTCTCATCCTGAATTTTTTGGATTATAAAGTTGTGGAAATACTAATTTTGACTTACAGAGTTTGTAAATGGACATTTCCAGTGAATAACAAACATAATTCCATGATATTGTTTCAAATTTAAATTGTACAAATTTAGGGTTTAGAGCAAAATACAATAGATTTCCATTGGGAGCCGCTGAAAACTATAGGCACTGTGTGAAGATTAAGTAATATTTTCCAAGGAAAAGGAGAAATACCTTCAATCCCAAAGGGTTTTTCTCCTGAATGTGCAGAATTCTGCCTCTTTGTGACATTTTTTTCATTCTTGTACTTAGTGCAGATTTTTGGTGTATACTTATCACTTCTCCAAAATGATTTCTAATTTTAATACATAGCTTTTGACTTGTCTTTTGGTCTCCAATAATAGCAAGCCTATTCCCCTCTTATATTAGTATGTATATGCAGTGTACAATATTACATTAAACACAAGAATTTTATGCATATATACTGCAACATTATCAAACGATTTTATTTTAGAACTAGATTTGTAACCGCATTTCTAAGAAAAATTTAATTTATGCAAAACATACCTATATTCAGATTTATGCATTTTAAGCTCTGAATATATATATATATATATATATCAAGTCTCTCTGGCAATTTTAGGCAAATGTATTAATTGTACATATATTTTCTGTTCTGAAGCTTATCTTGGTTCCATAGTGGTTAAATAGCTTAGGAATTCCAATGCTGTGACCTACTGATTTTCTTCTCTTTCCCTATTTCTTATTATCAATTTTATCCTAATAACATCAGCAGTTGTTTCTTACTAAGAATTCAGATGTTGGCAACCTGTGGGATAGGATGTCTCATTTTATGGTCTAGTCTAACTTCTACTCCATTGTGCCCTTACTATATTTTAATTTCTAGTTGAACTTTTCAGTCTTGTTGTTACTTGAATTCCCTATATCATGAAAAACCTTGTATCTAGTCATTGATACCCATGGTATCATCTTGTATCCATTTTCGTGCTACAAGTCTGTAGTGGTTTGGATCTGGAGTGTCCCCTAAAAGCCTCATATACCTATGAATACTGTGTACTGTTGGGAGCTGGGGCCTGGATGTAAGGAGCAGATGCTTGGTACTTTACCTGGAGGGGTATGTGCTGGTTCCACCCTTCCTTCCAGATTTTTCCCTGTTCTGCCATGCTGTTAGGATCTCTATCTCTGGAGCTCTGGCTCCAGCTGTGGCCCTGATATGTGATTCCACCATTTCCCAGCTGCCTACCTATGAATGGTTTAAGACCTTCTGAAACCAAGCTGAAATAAACTTTTCCTCCCCTAAGTTGTGGGTGTCAGAAATACTGTCCCAGAAATGAAAAGTTACTACAATAAAATCCCACTCTTCTTCCTCTTCTGTAGAATCCAGTTATTGTTAAATATTCAAAGAAGTCTTAGATTCTTTATTTCTCAGTATATATTCTCCTTTGGGGAAAAGCTGCCAATTTCCATAGGTTGAACCAACCACCTTACTACTGTGAATTTTATCAATAGCTTAGAGAACACTAATAATATCTACAAAGATTGTCCAGTTGTCTGTTGACCAAATCTGATTGTCCTGTAGACAATGCAAAACTAACGTGAAGAGCTAGCTGATCTCACATTAAGGGAGGGATGTGGTTTGGTAGGAAAGGTTTTTTAAAATAGGTGAGATTTGTACTGAATTTTGGCTATACTTCTTAAAGGGAGAAACAAAAAAAACGTGGTGGGGATAGAATGGGGAATTACAACTGATGACACAGTGAAATCTTGGGAACAGGGCATGTTTGTGATTGCTCAGATCTTGTCAGGACAGATGCCAGGTGCCTGTGTAGGGATGATAGTCAGCTTGCAAGTGTCTTTTAGGAGTATGTCAATGGGAAATCATTTATGGATTTTAAGCAGATTAGAGAGATGATTTAATTAATCTACTAGAATATTTATTGTGCAGCATGCAGAGGAATGATCCAGAGATGGAGGCAAAAAAAGAAAAGGACAGAGACTTTCTACAAAAACGTTAAAACTTTTAAATTCTGAGTAAATAAAATGAGAAAATAAAGATGATGAAATATTTTCAGTAAACATAAAAAATAAATAATCATTTAATATAGAGAGTTTATGCCACTTGATACTAATGTGAAAAAGATAGGAACGTACATTCAAAACATTGTAAGGCCTATCTTTTTTTTCCCTTGGTTTTTTTTTTTTTTTTTTTGAGTGAAAAGGAACTTTGTTGGGCCACATATAAAATATCTAATATAATTAATGTAGTAAGACTTCTGGTTTCAGTTTTTTTCATTGTAACAATTTTAAAAATCAAGTGCATAAAAACATTGAGCCACAGATTGAACATGTTTCATAGCTCTTATAATAAAATGAAAAGGTGTGCTTTCTCAAGTTAAACATAATGATTTAAAGAGTAGAAAAATCTTATCTCCCTTTTAATTAACTAATAATTTATCAAAAGTCATAACATATACGTAATTTTGCCTTATTATCTCATATTAGAGGCTCAGTTTGAAGGAAGAAATACAAAATGAAGAGACTATAGCCTAAAGTAGTTAATGTTATAATCAGAAAATATGGAGCTAATATAAATCCCAATATATTATAAATGGTAGTTAAAATATTGTTGAAAATGAAAAATAAAATTTGAGATCAGTAACAAAATCAGAACACTTCACATTAGGTCAAATAAATATACTAAATGAAAAAGACAAGAATGTAAATATATTGGTATTTCCCATATGTATGGTCCTAGAAAATTTAGAAGAGAAAAGCACATAATTATTAACAGGTGATGAAATTGTAAGTGATATATAAGACTGTTACAAATATTCCAAGGTTTCATTTTTTATGTTATATAAGAATAACAGGGAGGTGGGGGGCGATGTGGAAGAATCACCTGCGAGATCCCGAAGCGAGGCTTACGTGCCCGGGAGACTTTCCTTTTGTATCAAAGAGAGATGAAAATATTTGTAATTTCCTAGAAAGAGGATTATTAATTGGAGGGTCTGACAACAAATTGATTTATAGACATTATGCAGTGCTGTAATTTGTCTTCTGTGTGATTATTCAGAAAGTGAACTTGGCATTTTAGATCTAATCCAAGTATTAGTGGAAACATTAGACAAATATTTTGAAAACGTCTGTGAACTGGATTTAATTTTCCATGTAGACAAAGTTCACAGTATTCTTACAGAAATGGTGATGGAGGGAATAGGGTATTGGTGACCAGCATGAATGAAATTGTTACACAAATTGATGCACAAAATAAACAGGAGAAATCTGAGGCTGGCTTAGCAGTAACTCCAGTCCATGCTGTATCAGCTGTAAAGAATATGAATCTTCCTGAGATACCAAGAAATATTAACATTGGTAGCATCAGTATAAAAGTGCCAAACCTGTCCTCTTTTAAATAAAATTATACAAAGGCCACTTCCAAGTAAAATCCAGGGGCAGAAGTCATCTAAATTTACCATGCAGAGTCTTAACTTTTGCTCTTGTGTTTAAGTCAAAGTACTATACAGAAGTTGTGTAAAATCAGTATGGACATTCAATGTTGCTTTTCTTGTTCAGTGATTTTAAAGAAATCAAATAATACCAGTGTGATTTTTTAAAACTGCATTCTTATGCCCATCTAAGGCATGCCTCTGTGTATTGGCTATTACAATATTTTGAAAAGTGAGAGTTCTTTAATTATGTGCAACCCAAAATGTTAGTGTTTTGTATGGATCGCAAATGCAGCATTCCTTAATTCTTTCTGCTACTTGTCACAGTTGTTAAAGAATCAAGTATGTATTGCGTGAAAACATTACGACCTTTTCTTCTTAGTTTCAGTTAACTCCAAGGTAACGGGATTTCAAAAAAAAAAAAAAAAAAGTTTGTAGTGTTGCAATCGAAGTGTCAAACTTGTCTGTGCTTCTCCTCATTCATCTCATCATGTGCTCCGGATAATTCTCCTTCAGAGTTGTGCCTAAATCTAACATCTAGCTCAGTGACTGAGGATATATCTCACACAGGAGAAAGGGATTGAAGCCTCTTTTCAACTATCTACTAATATTATGATTTCCAGCAAGCCATTCAACCTTGTTATTTTGGGGGGTTTTTTTTGTTTTTGTTTTTGTTTTTGTTTTTGTTTTTTTGTTTTGCCTGTGAATGCCACTTCATGCAGTTTTATTGCAAATGAATACTAGCAACGTTAGTAAAACAATGCATGGATTAGGGGGATTTGATGTCACTCTTATTGCCACCTTAATCTAAGGCCTTTGCTGTCTCTTGCTTGGACCCGACTACTCTTTGACTGTTCCTTCTCCTGACTCCAAGCCATCCTGTGAAATCTTGAAAGCAATAAGATGCTTATTGCGTAATAACAGCTACTATCTTCTTGTTTTACAATGTTTATTTTGAGACCTTAACATAATTGACTTCCTGAAGTAGGTGACTTGTATTTCCCACTTAATTTTTCAGGATTTCCTAGTGAATCTGTCTATACATGAATATTTATTAGAAGACATATGTGCATGTATATCTATACCTATGACAAACAAAACTCTTATCTTTTCTGGTTATCACTTTCCTGGCTTACTACTATATTGTCAAATTAGTATAGTGCTCAACCTTTTTCTACAAGCTTTCCATGTTACTGCTAAGTGTTCCATCTTCTCTTAAAATAAAACTTTCTCCTTATGATACTTTTGTAACAAAATTTCTGGACATTTGGTGACCTTCGGTGTTGCAGAATTTCTAATGTATGAACGCATTTACAAATGGCAAATGGGGCAGACACTGAACAACAATACTTCTAATCAGAAGCCTGGGCTGATGGCAACAAATGCACCAGTCCTGGAACTAATGGTCCATTGCCTGAGTAACTCTGAGACAGTTCCAGCCTTGCTCACCAGCTGTACAATGACAGTGCTTTAATAAATCAAAATTTCAAGTTAAAGCTTATAAGAAATGGAAGTTAATATCTTTTCGTCTTATTGTTTCAGTGTTGTTGTGAGTGAGCTAAATGGACCAATCAGGATAACACAATGTAGATCCTCCCTCCTTGAAATAAGAAAGTCTTTTTATAGCTTTAGTTTTTGCTGAAGAGTAAAAGTAAGGAAAAGGAAATTTCCAAGCTGTATGATTAAGAATTTTAGAGAGCCTTAAATTCCTTCCTACTTAAAATTATTAGTTTTGTGGCCAAATGACAGACACTGTGATGTAAGTCCTAAATCCATTACAGCACATTCAATAAATGTAGGCACATAAAGTACTCTGTCATCTGAAGTCATTTCAACTACATTCAATATCTTGGCTCCCAAGTGCATTAGCTTTTATTAAAAGCATTCTGCCGCAACATTCACTCATCCTAATTGGTTTACAGATTGCCCCCACTATGAAGGCAAAGCTTAATTGCATTTCCCCACAAATCTAGTTTGATTTATGGTTCCTTATTTGCTTTATATTATTTATAATAAATTGGGATAAAAATCTTAAGACAAAGAATAAATTTATAGTAGTTCTTTTCTCACAAATAGATAATTAACCTACATATTCTTAACAGTATATCAGCAATTTAGCTTGTTTTAAAAGTTATTCAGTCAAGCTACAACCAACTGTGTTGTTTCCAATAATAATATCTCTCTCTGCCTTTCCAGACATAATTTTATTTCACTAGTTTTTTCATGAACAAATTTTTGAAATTATATTGAATGAATTATGTGTAGTGTATAAATAGCTACATCCTCCTATATAGCTGAGGTGGACACATATTTAGAATAGGAAAATATTATCTAGAGGCATAGCATCAGCATACAATTAGGCAATCCCACTGCTGTACTGACATCTAACTGAGAATAAACTTTGTTTTTACAAATTACACCTTTTGAGATGCCCTATATTAATTTAGAATGAACCTATGACTTACTAAAGAAGTAAACTGTTTAAAATAAATAAACATAAAAAACAGAGTTAACAGATACACAAGAAAAAATTTCCTCACTTCTGAGTGATTGTATATTAACATGGATTATTTTGCAAAATTCTCTTCTAAGAAAAAAAATTCCCATGAAGCTATAGGCATGGAATCATTCCTGTAGGGGGTACATGAAAATTTATAGAAAGAAAAAAGTACAAGTTATCTGTATCAATTTATAAAATGCCTTCTAGGCTTTCTTAGAGAGAAATGTGAACATTCTTTCAAAAGTTTGAACATTTAGAATTTTGAGTTCAGAATAACAAAGATTACAGTGTATTTGGTATCAGAGACAAAAAAGAAAGGAGAAATCGGTATGGAAACAAGTACAACTATAAGATGAAATTTTAGGTAATTAACCAAGTAGGGGGACTAGAGCAAAAATAATTACTTGACTTCTAGTAAAATAGTGGGTAGAAGGTGATAAGCAAATAAAATAGGTAGATAATGGTTGTATATGAGTTTTATAATGAGCTATTGGGACCTAATACCACTGGAACAGTCAAGAGGCCCCTAAAGCCTGTCTTGTCAGCAAATAATACGTGGGATAATAGGATTCCCATCTCACCCAGTAGTAATGAGAGTCTTGACTTCTTTCGCGTTGGAGTGATATCAGAGGATGCCTTGTGGCAGATCAGGAATTGTGCCACTACCTTATGGGAATGAGGCCACGTCTTCTATGATCAATGTAGACAATCTAGGGACAGTAATCAGGTACTCCTTACCTCTTGGAGCAAGGGAAGTATCAGTAGAGACCGCTTGGGTTCTGAAACCCCATCCTCACTTATCATTAATGAGCTGTTCCCTCTTCTGGGGTCAATAGAGGACAAGTGGTGTACTGATACTTTATCCCCACTTGGCAGTAATGAGCTGATGTCCTCCTGCATATCTCTGCTGGTAATGTCACAATATATAAGCTAAACAGGAAGGTTTAAAATCCAGCATTCCTTAACATAATAGACATAAATGACCAGGTTTCAACAGAAAAATCCGTAAGTACACTAAGAATCAGGAAGATTTCAAAGTGAATGAAAAAATATATAATTAATAAAAGTCAACATTGGGAAGACAGATATATTGAAATGTCTAGTAAAGACTTTGAATGCAGCCATTGCCAAAAGCACTTCAGTGAGCAAAGATAAGCATACTGAAAACAATGGAAAAAGTCTCAGCAAAGAAATAGAAAATTAAGAGCAGCAAATGAAAAATTTGTAATTGAGAAGTTATAATAACTGATACTAAATGAGAAGAATATTTTGGTTCATCAGTAGAATGGAGAGAGCAGAAGGAAAAATCCACAAAATTGAAGACAGAGCAGTAGAAAACACCCGATCTGAACAACAGAGAAACAAAGATAGTAGACTTAATAATAAAAATAAGAGAGATTATTTTCATTTGAGTTCAGAAAGTAAAGAGAAAGAGGTCAGCTTGAAAAAGCACTCCAAAAGATAAGGGCTAAAAAACTTCTAAATTCAGCCAACATCTGAAATGGTGAGTCAAAATAAATCTTTCCTCCTGTAAGTTGAATTTTTTGGGTATTTTGTTAGCAATGGAAAGGTGACCAATACAGAGCCATAGAACAAGCCAACAGATATTAAAAATTGCAATCATAATTATACTTCTAAAACATCCATGAATCTCAAGAGAAGATAAAATATGTTTGACTAAGTAAAGATAAAATGCTACGTATTATACTTGTGAGACTTACTAAAATAGTGCCAAAAGGAAAATTTATAGCACTAAATGTATATATGAGATAAGAGGAAATCTCTAATCAGTCATGTAAACTCTCATTTCAAACACTAGAAAAATACAGTAGAAAAAAGGAAATATAGAATGTAAATGAATAAAATAAAAACATTAAAAATAGAGTAAAAGTGAGACAAAATGAATCTCTGTTAGAGAGAGAAAATTGACAAGCTTCTAACAAGACTGACAAAAAAAGAGAAGACACAACTTCCAAATATCAAAAATGAAGAATGTGTAGCGTTACAGACCCAGCAATAAACAACAGGATATTAAGGGAAGGTTACAAACAACTCTACACCCACAAGTTTGAGAACTTAGATGAAATGGGCCATTTGCCAAAAAATACAAATCACCGTAAGAGACCCAATAGGAAACATAACTTAAGTAGCTGTATAACTGTTAATGAATTTGAATTTGTAATTTTAATATTCTAGAACTCCATTTCCAAAGGTGAAAAACAAAAATCACATGAGTGTATTAAATGATGTATAAAACGTTCAACAAAATTGAACATTTATTTATAATTTAAAACTCACAAAAATAGAAAGGAGAGAAATTCCCAAACTTGATAAATATCATTTACAAAAATTCACACCTTCATTGTTAATAACCAGAAAGAGATGACCTTTAATGATTGTACATTCATACCATGGAATATTATTCAGCATTAGGAAATATTGAACTGTGGATCTACACAATTTACATGACCCTAGAGATTTAAACTGAGTGAAAAAGTCAACACCAAATGATTATGTGCTGTATAATTCATAAAATAATAAAATCATAGAAATGAAGAAACAAATTATTGTTGCCAAGGGGAGAAGGGTGGAAAGCAAGGCTATTAAAGGTCATGGCTATATGAGGGAATTGAAGGATTTTGTGGAAATGATCTCTTCTTTTCCATATCCATATCAGTGTACCAATTGTGGTCGCTTGCCTTGCAAGCTCAAGTCCGGGAGTTTGACTTCCCAGCACCACATAGAGCTGTGTGTGGTGGCACATGCCTGTAATCCTAGCAGTCAGGAGGCTGAGGAGAAGGATTGCTGTGAGTTCAAGGTCAGTCTGGACTACACAGTGAGTACAGGACCAGCCTGGGCTACAGAGCAAGATCCTGTCTCAAAAAAAAAAAAAAAAAAAAAAAAAATGCCATTGAGGAAACAAGAATGGGGTACATGCATTCTTCTGTATGTGTTAGTTTTTAATTACAGTTATCTCAGTTAAAAAGTTAAATAAGAAAAATGTGAAATAAATGAGGGTTCTGTTGATCAGTAACCAGCAATTGAGCAATTGATACTAACAATACATTCATGCATACATACATGTGGCCCTATACACTAAATATGCACATGCACTGCTGCACTGTAATTTTCTGTAAATGTATGTTCACTCATCTATGATGGTTTACTCTGGCCGTGTTTCTCAATTTAGATTATATTCTATCACTTTTTTGTAGGTGGCTGTGTTAAAATAGTGTCATTTGGGTAGATAATTTTTTTAGGTCAGTTCTTTATCAATTCCTGCCCCCCACCCCCCCCCAAAAAAAAACTATGACTCAGACTTTACTACTTCATGAATTACAAAAGTTCAGGAATCATAACTCTACAGTTTCCATGATAGTAATGTAGTTGAAAATATTCTCTAACCCAGAGATCTGTTCAAAGTAGTTGTCAAATGTACATGGTTATTTACCAACTAAATGCATTTGACTGAAAATGATGAGTATTTTAACTGTCAAACAAATTCCAAATTTCTATAATGAAAAGACTATCTTGAGTCCCACCGTTGATCCCCAGTATCATCTCAGTTACTTACGTAGTCACCTGTTAGGAAGAAGTGCTATGTTGGGAAGTGAATTCTATCTAAACTTTAATAATCATCTGTATACTACCTCACTCCCCATCTCTGCTTCACAATCTTACCATCTTAATATTTATTAATATCTTACTGAATTTCAAATATTCTCTTTTAATGGTTTCATCATATAATTGTGTCTATTTTATTATATATTATAAATATGTACATATGTATATTATAGATATATTAGTACATTTGTTGGCATTATAGTGTATAACATAACCAATAAATTTTAATATTAAATTAAACTATTTGATAATTTATTCATATTGAACCTTAACAAAATAATCATGACTTTGTTAAACTAATGCACAAAATGACTGCTTTTTACCTTTATAATAAGTAGGAAAGAATCATATTGAGTCTGTCTAAATAAACAAAACAGTGGACTATAATTTTCTTAATAGTTCTCTTACCTCTTTGAATTCTAAAACCTAGTAAATTTGTTCAGATGTAAGTAGCGTGCACAAAAAAAGTGTTCAGTTTGTGAATAATTTTATAGAAAACTTTTTTTCTTGATGACAATTACAATTTTGGCAGTGTAAGTTTCTAATGTAATCTAGTATTGTTTTCTTATGAATTTATATTACAAAATATATGCGGCACACTCACATAATAGGTCAGCTTTTATATTTATAAACTCTCTAATGTATCATTTATTTTATGTCTTATAGTATTGCCACTATTTATTGAGGGAGAACATACCAGATAATTTTATATATACGTGAAAAACTATAAGGAAGTATTTTTCATGTATTACTTTACTGTTCATATATCAGGCTTAACATTTGAATTTACAGTTAGTAGAAATTTGAAATAATTAACATTCTAAACTCAGCTCTATTAAAATATTTCCCTTACGCATAGGTTCAGATTTCTCTTCCATACCATATTTTAAGTGACATTTTCTAGAAGTGCTTTCAAAAGTAGCTTGAACCAAAGTACAAAAAAAATGTTTTTCTTCCCTAAACATTTATATTAATGTGAGATTTCTGTTGTACCTGATTAGATATTTGGTCTTTATGTCCCAGAATATTTTATACAAACCAATATCTTTTGCAAAACAGTTTTTGTTGGGGATTTTTTTCAGTGTGTTTTAAATCCTGATGAATATATGTGTGTGTGTGTTTGTTTGTGTGTGTGTGTGTGTGTGTGTGTGTGTGTATATACATGCATGTATGTATGTATATTCTTTTGTTGTTGTTTTACCTCTTTAAGGTGCGAGGCCCTCCCACTGCAGGGGCGTTTAAAGAAAGACCAACGAAGCCCACAGCATTCAGAAAATGTTACGAGCGAGGAGACTTCCCCATTGCCCTTGAGCATGATTCCAAAGGAAACAAAATCGCCTGGAAGGTAAGTCAGGGCACAGCTGTGACAGCCAGCTGAGCTCCAGGCCACAGCGCTGGCCACTCCTCCCCAGCACGTGACATCCCCCATGCCCAGCAAGCTTGGCTCCTAAGTAAATAAGCTGGAGTAACTTCCCAGCAAATGGAAGGCGGTGGGTAAGCTCTTAGAGAAAAGCCCCCCCGCCTCGGCCGTCCACCTTGGCTAACAATTAAATTACAGCCTGCAAAGAAGAAAATGACAGAGTGGCTTTGCCTTAGAGAATTGCCCGCTGCCCAATCCATCTCTATTTTTATGAGAACCTGGCAGAGCAGCCCCGTTTCAGGCAGTCCATCAAGTGATGGAACTGGCGGCTGGATGCGGAGAGCAACAGCCATTTATCTCCCCCAAATTTCACCTTCCTGCAGGACACTTCCAAATGGAAGCTTTAATTACCTAAATGGCTGGGTCAAGCTCGTGAGCACCCTGGAAATGCAGAGCAGAATACCAAAGAGGGCTACTCCTGGGCTCCCTGGGCGCGGACCCGTCCGCTTGTCACCTTGTCGCCTTGCCCTGTTAGAGACTGACCTCCGCGCGAAGCCATTATGGCACCGACGTTTTTCTGACAAAAGGTTAATTGGCTTCAAAATAAATGTATTGCCTAATGACTCCATCCTAATGGGGCGGTGTTTCTTTATAAAAGGCTCACTGATGTTATTTGTAGAAAACTTGCCAATCTCTTAGTCAGAGAAGGCTTTTACATTTAATTTGAAAAACAGACGTTGATCTCTCTCTTCTCTCTCTCTCTTTCTCTCTCTGGCCCCTTCTGCTATTTAATTATTTTTGTTATCCACGAGTTTCTTTTGATGGATGTTTATCAGCTAACAAGGACTTCTCCACTTAGCAAAATCATTGCATGTGTTTGAGTATCACCTCAGGTTAAGAAATATAGAAGGTTTTGCCCAAATATCAGTTAATTTTAGCAAAGGACATAATAATTAAAAACTCCAGCTGTCATTTCTGAAGGTGAATGCAGAAATTGTTTTCAGTCAGTAACAAATGAATTTATGTTAAAAAAATTGACAAGTCAAAACTTTCATCAAAGTAAATATTTTAGAAAGACGCAATAAAATTAACTTTCTCCTCTTCTATGTAAGGCTGATAATTTTTGCTGTATAGCTAGTATGTTTTTAAAAAATATTTGTATATTATTCAGATGACATTCATAAATCTTGGGTGGTCAGTCATCTGTATTCAGTTTTGATCTTAGAATTATCCTAAGTGACAAGAGAAACACGGTATTATCCTTAGTAAGTCTTGTCATAAAACTTTTGGGAAGGAGATTTGTCTTCATCTCTATTAGAATGTGAATTAGTTATGCAAAAATGTACGTGTGGTTTTAAAAAATGTGTACCAAGTACAACTGAATTAGATATGTCAGTTTTAACATAAATGCATGTTTCTGAAGTTTCATAGTCATTAACGGTTTGTTTACATGTGATTTAAAGATGTGGATTTCCCATTTGCTTGTCCATGCTCTGGTGAGGAATTTCTTGAAAACCTGATCTGTTGAGTAAAGTACATGCCATAATTTTTATAAAAGGAAGTAGGCTTGATGTTTTCAGTGTTTATAGCCTACCAGTAAACTGCAGTAATGAAAAGCATTAATACAGATGTTTTGACCTATTCAAATAACTTTGGGAGTAACTTTTAGAAGTACCAGGAGATTCCAAAAACTCTTGAAAAGAAGTTGTTAATAAAAATCTGAAATGAATTGCTTTGTTTTAACTTGGTAATCCAACAGTGTGTTTCTGCAAGCTAGGAATAATAATAAAGAAGAAGCAGTTCATGTGCTGTCACTGGTGGTAGTATAATAGCATGCATAATAGCATGGTTTAGAGAAACATTTTATTCTCAAGCCTGTAGGTTTCTTTTAGAGCTTTGCTTCTATATTTCAATTATATTACTACAATGTTGAAAATAAGATATTAATGATGTTAAACATAGGCTGTGAGCAATCTCTCAGTATATTCACATTTATTCCTTGGCCCACTTACTTGGCACAATCTGGGGCTAAGTACGAGTAGGGCACTTATTTAGAAACTCCATTTCTAAGAAAAGGTCCTAGATTGTTGACAGAAACAGAGCCCCTACCCCCACCTTCAAGTAAAAAACAAAACCCCAAGAGCATGTAAGTGCTTGTCAGTGTGGCAAAGAGTGTAGGTCCCTGGACAAGCAGACTTCCCATAAATATGTCGCAGCTCATCCTTTCCTGAAATACACCTGAGTAGCAGAGCTTCCCCAGGAAAACACTGGCCCTCTCTCCACACTCCTGGGACTGCTTAGGGACCCCCAGAGGGTTTGTGAGTGCCTGAAATGGTATAGGTAATCAAGTGACAAGAATCCCTGTTTCTTCCCTCATAATTTTGAGAGGACTGTGACTCTGAAATATTTGGGACCCATTTGCTTGATCTGTTAAATTTGTGGTACCCACGTAATCTCATTCCCCTTCCACTTGTTTGAATTTAGCTGACCCAGTCATTACCATAGTACAAACCACTATTTATTTATTCTTGAAATAACAAAGGCACTATATGTTACAGAGGCTAGTAACATAGCCTAATAAAATCAGAGGTATGAGTGAGAGTTACAGACAGATAAATGTTTGTGTGTTTAGGTTTCATTCTGCATCTTGAACTGATGCATGCAGAAATTGTCATTTATTCCACATGTCTGAATAATATGTTAGATAAGTACCATACACTCACCGGTTTAGTCTGTTTCTTGTGTTATCTCTAAAGATCACAGCAGTGTCAACACAACTTTCTGCGACAGTGGACATGATCTTAATTTACGCTGTCTGACATGATACAACTGAAGACTAAAAAACTTAATTTTATTTTTATAACCAAATGATCACTATATTAGACTGTCTAGTTTTAGATTAAGATAATGATATCAAAAATAATTGCCTAAATTTGAATATGTTATCTAAATAAAAGGCTTATAGCTATGTAAAAGTTATTATTAAAAAAATAGGATTTGCATTTTTATCTGTACCTATCATAAATTCCTTATTAAACATGACAGACGTTTTACAAAATATTTGTAGCAAAAACTTCTGTGCACTTTTTGCTAGTCAGTTTTTTCATTTATGAAAGGTGAATTGAATTGAACTAGAATATGAAGTTTCCCTGAAAAACTCTGGAATATATTTTTTAATATTTAAATACCGTTTTTCTAAATATGGCTACATAATTCCGGTTATACATGTTCTATAAACCATTATAAATAGCATAATGATTACTTGAAATTTTTTAATCTATTGCTTTTTCTACATTTCTCTTTCTACATTGGCTTATTCTAGCACGAATGTCTTCAATATCTACATTATAGTCCAGAAGTGAAAAAGTGCTAGACAGTCTGAATAAGTCACAAGCAGATAATCAGCTTGAATGGTGGAAACTTCAAAATTATGTTTGTGTTTTCTCATCTTAAATTTCCATTGTTTAATTTCTTGTATCTCTGCACTATAAATCACAAGGATGTTGATTAGGGCAGGAATGGGTGGAGCTGTCCTAAAGGTTTTCCATATGGACATTCTGGAGAGAGAAGTGTAACTGTGCACCACAGCGTTCCCACCTCTGCTGCTGAAACAAAGAGTGAGGAGAAGAATGTGTGGACGTGGCCCTGTGGTGAGGAGGAGCTGCAGGCCAATTCATACAGCCTGAGTCATAGGGAATGTGCAATTATAGGGATGCTTACACAGCTTTTCTGTGCACTATCCTTAGGTCATTGCTACCTCTAGGCGTCCTCCACTTTGTCTCTCCACCTTACTCAGGGTAAGACAACCTTGTTTCTCCTCTGGGGCTACTGCTCTCCTCCTCACCTGCCTCTCTACATGCCTGCCTTCCCCCTCTCTTTTGTTCATTCTTTCCCTCTCCCCTTCCATTTCTTCCTCCCCTTTTCCTTTCTTTTCTTCTTCTCTTCCTTTTTGCCTTTCTCTTTTGGGAATTCATATTCTTCCCTATCACTTTTCAGGGCTCGTTTTAGAGGAAGGAGTCCAGAGGACATACCACTTGTTCACTTGGCAGTAACCTGAAGTCATTTGGAATATTCTTCTGAATGAATTTGAATAAAAATTATTATTTACACAATTAGAAAGGAGCACAACTGTGAATCATAAGAAACACTATGAGATTCTTCATTTTATTATGCATCCAGATTCCAAGCCACTGTTTTACATAGCATGGGAATGCAAATGATTTTTAGATAATCACTTCAGGAGAGAGCTTAGGGAGAAAAGAGATCTTGAAGAAAGAGTTGGAGGAATGTCAAATGCCATAAACAAGTTAGACTTTTAGAAATGACTATCTTGTATTATAAACATTTATTTAGTTCAGAGATGAAAGAGACATGCACTAGAGTATCTCTAGTTTTTTTATTGTTGTTTTTTATTTTTTGGTTTTTTGATTTGTTTTGTCATGCTTTGTCTTTTTGTTTGTTTTTTGTTTTGCTTTTCAGGCATTTTGATGCAGAAAATATTGACGCAAGTCATTTTTCTCTACCAGTCCATGACCCTGTGCTATATGACAATATGCATTATGTGACATACACCAAGAAGGTCTTATTCTCCACTAAAATTCTAATATACAGGCACTAGGAGACCCATATATTAAGCATATTTGAATAAGAAATAGCTACCATAGGCAAATCAGAATATAATATAAACTCTATTACAAATGCAGTGAAGTCACACACACCTTTTAAATTATGTCAAAATGGAAAAAATTTAAATCAACTTGAACTTTTCTTGATAGTTTACTTTCTTAGTACCTAAGCACCTCCAGTAGGCAGTGTCAGGCTGGTCCTTGGAGTAGCATAGTTACAAGAACATTTCTACATTCTTACTGCCCTTCTTTATTAATAAGCAAATTATTTAAGTAGGCATTTATATTGAAATAAAATTGGAAATTCAGAACTGATGCACAAAAGTAGGTATATGTGATAATACTCTTAGTCTCTACTCTCTGACAAAAAAATTGTCTTCTTTACCGGCCCAATGGAGACAGGTAAAATTTCACAATGAAAGCAAGCCATTTGAGATTAGCATATTAATTACATGGCTACCTATTGATTAAAAAAGAACTTGAATCACGACAAGACTTTGTTTCTCTGTGGAGCAAAACATGCACCAAAACTATCTTTATATTAATAAGTTAATATGGTAACTGTAATGCATTTTTTCTAATATTCTTATCAATAAATGTTTATATAAACATATCATTTACTATTTATATCCCACTTTTTAAAAAATCAACCTATTATAGAGAACTGCAAAACGCATGAAGTTAGTAAAAAAAAAGAGAGAAATTGGAAACCAGATAGGAGCTTAAAGTGGAGCTAATTACAAGGTAAATAAATATAGGCACATTTTGAAATCTTCCAAAGTAGGTATTTCTGTGTGTATTTTGATTCAGACATCCTTTAGTGTTGTACGTACAACAGTCTCTGGCACAGACCAGTTGTCCAGTGCTATCATTATAATGAAAGCAAAGCACACTAAAGTTGAACTTCATCAAGTTCAGATCTCCTACACACTATTTTATGTCCATGTCTCTGCCTCTCTAGGTCTTACTGTCCTTATGTATATATGACAGCAATGTGCTCAAGTGCTTCCTCTGACAATATTGATAATTTATAATTATCAATATTCTAAGAATTTTTGTTTTGTAATTAAAGTAACTGTAATTTGAAATGTTCATGAAATACTTTATGCAACAGATAACAGGTAGAAATTAGCCAGAGACCAGGTTTTTCATAGTGAATTGGAAAGAGTAGAAGCAGCAAGATTAATTTATATCAAAAATACCTTGGGATCTAGAATTACGTGTAGTGTTTTCAGGATAATTGAACTTTTATCATGAGAATGCTCGTTAGATTATGTATAAATGTTTTTTCTGTGAGTATTTTTATATATTATTTTCAGAGACAAATTTCTTTCTTTAAATAGCTGAAAATATATGCCCAACTGGAATATCCAAGCGTAGAAAATGCCATGCATAATATGCTTATATTGGTCTTTAAAACTTCCAAGCCAGTGGAGGGACTTCTCTTTCATTCTCTGTTGACAGTGACCTGATTCAGTGTCTCTCTCTGGCTGTTCCTTTACTGTTCTAGTTCTTTTCATTTCTCACAAGTTTTGGTATTCATGAACAATCAAAAACTGTGAATGTGACTGTTCTCATTTGCATGACTGACAATTTTCTAGTAAGAAAAACACTTGCTGAATACAGTTACATAAAAATGTGCACCGATGGTCTTTCAATTAAAATCAGCATCAAACCATAGAAGATTACATTGTGTTGTGATGGTACCTTATCCAGTCATCATCAATATATTCATAGAATTCTGTAATTTCAATTTATGATGTAGTTCTTTAGGTCCTTCTGTTTCTTAATGCTTTAGTTTCTTTAAAAAATTCAAAAAATGCTCTATCTGTTGCCTTTAAGATAAAATTGATAAAGATTTTTGAAATCTTGTCTGTAAGTTTATTTAAGTTGAATAATTTGTTTCACATAAAGAATGTACTCTTGGAATTATCCTGGGCTTTTCTTTCTTTGATAACTTTCAAAGCTTGAGGTTGGACAATAGGCATTAGTAGAATTTGTAAAGCTAATTTCGCAAAAGAAGAGACAATTTACCTGATTGTTTTTTGCATAAGAGAGCTACTACTACATTTTTTTATTAATTCCTCTGTGATTAAGTAACAGAACTTACACTAGATGCCTTGAAAAAATCATCTGGCAATTAATGTTCTAATTTGTGATTTTTAGTGAAAGGGGGCTACATACACAATTAGACCCATTGTTTTGTTTGATGTAAATTGCTATTTCTTAATGTGTACAGAATAGAAATACAGCCATGTATCAGAAATAGCCTTAATTCAAATTGGTTAGATGACCTCCGAAAGCTAGATGAAAGATTTTCTGCTGAATGGGCTGGTGCTCCCTGCTGCCTATATAATTTATGTGAGAAATTAGTGCGAATGGTTCACTTTTATGGAGCAGAGCTGCTTGTAGCAAGCCTGCAGAAACAATTTTCCCCCAAGCCTCCATCTGTTCTTCAAACTAGGGCATATGCCATCTCATCGAGCTTGAAAGTCAACTGATTTATAACTCCTGGAAAGTGTATAGATTGAAAAGAAAGGTCGACTGCTGCTGTGTGACAGTGATTTGTTAGGCATTGGCTAAAGACAATTCACATTACCAGGAACCCAAGGGGAAACAAGCAGTGTTGTGAGCTTCAAATCCCAGTAGCCTGACAACCAAAGAAGAAACAAATCACTCCTGCTCCTTAGGGCAGATGACCACCACTACTGTAAGTAGGAGAGGACCTGGCCAAGTTAAGGGTTCCAAAGCCAAGAAAACATGTTGTGACTTCATACTCAATGAAGAAGTGAAAGTGTGCCCACCCTCATAGCAGTAAATGTTGCCACTTTAGAAGTACCAGTATTCTAAACTAAAACTCTGTGCTGTTGTCTGACAGAAAGTTTTCACTAGGAACACAAATTGTGCTATACTGAATTTTCTACGTCTGCCTGGAAGGTGAACGTCCAGCTCTGTTGCCTTGATAATCTAACAAATAGATCCGTCTCTATCTTATCACTCATCATATGTATCCCTACTATTGACTCGCTAAAGAATCATTGATATTAAAAGTTCTACGGATGATGACAAATGGAATCTGATTGACTGTGGGGTTGTGAAAAAATAATTCCTTGTTTGTTGTTTTAATTTAGGGTAGCCCATGTGTCTCTTTAAAGCAATCCTAATATTTGGCATTTGTATTAAGGTTTCAGGAAAAATCTAAATAAAATAATAATCAATTATCATATCAGATTTAATTCATATTGAGGCAAAAATTCTGGAAAAAATATTTTTATCTCTACTTCAAAAAAAGTTATTTTGACCTTAAATTATTACTTGTAGAATAAACAGCTAAATACAAATACATGGCGTATAAATTATTACTTCTGGTAAAGTTTTCTTAATATGACATATATTTACCTATGAAATGAGAAAATTATGAAAAGTGGAAGAAATAAACCATCATGCACGCCTATTAACATTTCCAAAAGCATTTTTATCTTTATTTTCATAACTTTGAGATCATAACATAGGTGATTTTTTAAAATACTGTTATTATGCAGCACATAAATTTGAGTGCATTTCAGGCTGAAGATTTGGCTCAGCAGTTACAGCACTTGTCTAGCAAGCACAAGGCCTTGGGTTCAATTCCCCAGAACCACATAAAGCTGGATGGGGTGGTGCATTACTGTAATCCCAGCAGTCAGGAAATTGAGACAGGAGGAATGCCAAGTCCAAAGCTAACCTGAGCTACGCCAGCCAGTGAATTCAGGACCAGCCTGGACTACAAAGTGAGACCCTGCCTCAAAAAAAAAAGTTGTGTGCATTTAATTTTTACATACTCCAGGTTTTTTGTGGTTGAAAATAATTTATACTTACTATAAAAATTAGAAAATCATAAAGCAATACAGAAATTAAACTTTATCCTGAGATTTTTCTGTTCAGTTTTTTTTGTTTGTTTGTGCTTGTTTATTTGTTTTTTAATGCAAATGTTGAAAGTCCAGATCACAACTCTTATGGAACTTAAAACAAAAACCAAAGTGAAACAGAAGGGTAGGACAGGGAGGGAGGGAGGGATGGGTAGGGGGAGGGACTAAAGGAGAGTGGGAAAGTCCTTGTCACCTTGACAAGATACGTATGTGCACAAAATGCTCAACTTTATTGTAAACCTTAAATTTTGCTCTTATACATATCAATAAAATGGGGGGGGGGAGTACATTTCATTTGAAAACGTTTAAGGACCCCAAAGGAATATTCACGGGCCATATAAGAGAGGAGATTGATAGTGGATTTGACAGCCACAGGAATATTATGTGTTTTCTCTAATTTAATAATAACAAAAGAGACATCCTTCTCTTACTGTGCAATTTCAAGTTTCCATGATGTCCCCCACTACATAAGTGGGCTTGTCATTGTGAGCATGCTGTTAGCATGGTTCTGAAAAGTAGCTACCTTTTTAAAAAATTGCTATATATGAAGGAAATTTCTTGTTATTAAGAAAAGTGTGTAAATGGGTACAGTTTCCAAAATCATTATAGATTCAATCACAGCCCCTAATCTAAAGTACCTTTACAATAGGCAATCATACAGAATTTTCAAGATTAGATTCTAGTTTGAATAAAAGAAAAGCCACACAGCTTTCTAGTCATGAATTTCCAGGTCCTCAGCTTTAGTTTCAGTACATCTCTCTGCTCATTTATATCCGTAAGCAATTTTATGAAATGCAAATACAAATATTTAATATTTCTGAACTTTTGAATATCTTTGAAAGGTAGCATTTAATCTTCCATACATAGAATATATTTGGATAGAAAATAACATTCTTATAATAGACTGATTGCTTTCCTCCATTCTCTGAAAATATAACATCATTGTGCTTTAACTTATGGTTACTAATAAGCTTGTGTTCCTTGGCTGGAAATCTATTCTTATTTGCTTGATTTTTGGCAGCCCAAGTAGTTGTGATATTTTTGGATAATTAAAAATTGTTTCTATGTATTTTTTCATTCACTTTTCTTTTAATACAGAAGCTGATTGATTATTTATTTGAAACATTTATCCAAGCAAGGAGAAGTTTTTATTGAATCCAGAGCCTTCACACTGAGCTATATCCTTGTCTTTTTAAAATTTTATTTATTTATTTATTTATTTATTTATTTATTTATTTATTTTGAGACAGGAACTAACTAAATTGCTAAATTGCCCAGGCTGGGCTTAGGCTTGCGATGCCCCTGCCTAGGCCTTCTAGAGTGTTAGAATTACAACCCTTTATTACCAAACCCAGCTAAGATTTTATTTTCTTGGCAGTATCATTGAATAAAGTTGTCACAATTTTTCTTTTAATTCTTAGAACAAATAGTATATTTAGACCATTGTTAAGAATTTATACTATCATTGCTCTTATTGTCCCCTTCAAAATTTTCTCAATTTACCCCAACAGTTTTTTATCACTATATTATTACTTCCTCAAATTCAAATTTTTTGCTATAATTAATAGACTTCTCAGTATCCTAACCAATAACCAGCGTCTGGTACTAGCATGCATTTATCTAGATCTTTTCTGCTGGCATAAAAGAGGATCTTATGTAACTATAGAACACTGTGTTAGGTAGAGTGCAGAAATACCCATTGTCCCTAAAATGTGTAAGTACCTTTGTTGTCTTCTGCCTTTACCCATAGCAGTTTGCCTTTGGGTCACACTGCTTTCTAGGACAAAATGCAGTTTGCTCCCAGAAGAGTCTATCCGTACTTCCTGATCAGTGTTCAATTGTGTTCTTAATGCATATTGACCGGGGGGTGTAAGGTGCTGATATTGATGGAGTTGAATAGCAATTACCTCATGGCAGCAGATTGGTGGCCTAGTTCTCTACTCCTTACCATTGTGCCCTCGGGTTCTTTCAAACTTTACATGTCTGCACAGAAAATGCAAAAAAAAAAAAAAATGTAGGAGGAATAAACAGAGTACGACCTAATTCTAGATGAGTGCCTCTGATGATAAGTCATGAGTTCACTGTGAACTGTGGGTTTTGATATGGTTGCAGTGGCCTCATTATCCTTGCAGATTCCTTTTTTTTCTTCCTGTGCATTCACTGTCAAGTCAGTTTTTACCTGTATGTTGAATTTTGCTTTTTTCTTCTATCTACATAATTTTGTAATATATTTATATTTTTGATACACTTTGTCAGAGACTCTTATTAACACACAGTTGAAAACCACTGAGTCCAATTTATTTTTGTGCATAACTGGACTATATTTCATTACAAAAGTGCTACATTCTCATCAACCCTTAGGCAATAGTAACTTGTCTATTCATAAAGGAATCCAGTACTTAAAATAGGTAAAATATAGTACTGAGCACAATAACTGGACTATACAGGTTTAAATACAGCTAAAAACTGCCTGCAGATGACACATCGAATCCAAAGACAAATTGTTTCCTCTTGGAAACTATTCCAAATTATTTTTATCCGTGATGTATTAAATATTTGTTACTTTAATGATCTGGTACAAATAATTTCTATAGATAGACTTTTCAAACTGAGAGGCTGTGCAATATTTTTATAGTTATAAATTGTGCCTCATTTCTTGGCAGTTTGCTTTTCTTCTCCTATTTTCCTTTGTCCTACAAAAATATTTATATTGTATATGAAGATGAATCCACATCGCTACATAGCTGCATATAGCTGCAAATGGAAATGAAATAATCAACTCCAAAGTTATACTCTGTGTTTTCAAATAATTAGTATTGTTATACATTCACACATAGATACATATGTTTCAGAAAGTGTCATGCTTAGGATTCAGTTTGGTTTACATTGGGAGGAGAATCATGCTTCAATACGAGCTGGGCTTTCTATGGTAGCTTCCATATCCCTGAGTGTCTTTCTCTACATATCACTGTGTAGCATTCTAGGCGATTTCTTGAACTCTATCTTCCCTTTTATTTATTTACTTCAATCAGGTATATTTAATCTATTTAACTTAAATGCAGACATTTTCCAAAACTTATTTTCAGCAAACATCAGTTCCAGAATTTATATCTGTTCCTTTGAGAATTCTGCCTATCTCATTTTCATATTTTTCCTGGCTTTATGGTTTTTTTCCATGTCTTTTATCAACTTGTGTACCTTAAACGCACTCACTTCAAGTTCTTTTTTACATTCCTCTCTGATTTTTACTCACTCTTCTATGCATTTGAATTGTTCTGTCCTGGAGTCCTCAGCTCTGGCTGATTCTTCCTGCGATCCTGCTTTCTGGAGTTTCTCTGCATAGGGCATATGTTCTGCGATCATTTTTATGCAGCTCCATTCAAGATTTAAGTTTTCTGAATATTTCAGAATATTTTATTTTTTGAGTTTGGCTGTGTTGTTTTAAACCTTTTCATCCAGTATTAATGCTGTTTTGATTATATGGATCAGAGGTCATGCTGCCGATGCTATAAGAGTGTTTTCTTAATTTGCTTAATATCTTGGCTCAGAGAGAAAAAAAACTAAAAAGGATCATCTTGAGATACAATCTTTCCTCACTGTGAAACCAACTCTAGAATTTTCCCATGTAAAAATACCAGTAAAATACAGCCTGGAAGAATGGTACAGCAGTTAAAGCGCTTGCCTAGCAGATGGCAAGGCCCTGAGTTCAATTCCCCAGCATCACATAAAGCCAGATGTAATCCCAGCACTCAGGAGGCTGAGGCAGGAGTATTGCCATGAGCCTAAAGCCAGCCATAGTGAATTCAGGATCAGCCTGGGCTACAGACCGAGACTCTGTCTCAAAAATTTTTACATGAAATAAAATATGCTTCATATTTCTCAAGGAAATCATTTTAATATACCCATAAAGGTAATGTCTATTTTGTAATTTTATGATTATATATATACATGCGTGAATGAAATCTTTGTTCAAGAGATAGCATTTTTTGGTAAGCAATCACCTAGTAAAGACCTATAAAAATTCTGTATCAACATGTAGATCTCATTTTTATGTGTATGTAGTATGCATGTGTTTACATGTGAGTGAATAATGTATCTTATACCTAGCTGGTACGGGAGTTAGATTCAGTTTTCATTCTGTAAATGGTACCATGAAAGTAAGATGGGAAAGATGGCCCTCAAGTCACCTAGCCTTGTCCACGGTCTTTACCTGTTCTTACCTGGCAATGGCAAGTCTCTTGAGACATATGAACCTATCAATTCAAAATGTCTTTTATATGCTTTCCACCCACACTAAATTGCGTAACATTTAACTTAACATCATTAAGTTCTTTCCAAAAACCAACAAGGTATAACACTGATCTGGAGAGAAATGGGTTCTTTAAACATTTCCTCCACAGACTGAATCACTTTAGATTTATTGTTAATTTCCTGTCTTGAAGAGTCACTTGGGTAATGCAGAAGTATGTGTATGCACACAAAGGGGATTGTTCAATTATATTCTCTTTATATTTTTAAATGCATTATTAGAAGAGCTAGTTTATTCGACTGGTAATATTAAAAACCACAAGTCAAAAGATACAGAACATAAGATTTTTATAATTCTGTTTGTGAATCTCTTAGTTTTTCTGCCTATGTGGGTTATGATTTTAACACTTCATTATTGTAACTTATTACATTTAATAAACTAACGATTGGGACTCGCTTCAGATCTCAAGTAGCAATATAGCAGATGGCTCATTTCATGAGGAAGAAATGTGTACTCTGGTGGCTGTGGTGGCACCACTGGGGAAATGGGAGAGAGTGAACATAGTATGCACAGGTTACGTGCAATGTCACACATCGTCAATAATATTAGGCTTAGGTCAGCATACAGAAAGGATGTGCTCCATAACCAAATGAATATATCATCTATGGAACCTAAGGGTATAGGAAAAATATTTTGGTAAGAAAGTTTGCATTAATTAATGTGAGAAATCACTATTCACCTTAATAAATAATTGTCTGTTTTTTTCTTCTACTTTACTGCCTTCTACTTTATATACCAGAAATTTTTGTTCATATAGATTAGCAAATATGTATCTGGTTTCTTACATTGATGCCTCTTCTTGAACTCTTCCATTGCCTCTGTGTTCCATCCTCCATTCCTCACCTGCTCAGACTCAGCTCAGAGCACAAAAACACTATTTCAAGAAACTCCTCAGAGAGAGCCCTTTCTGGAAAATTGGCATATGAGTTGCAGTCTCCTTTCACGTTTCCCCTCGAGATAGAGGATTCTGGAATGACTGAAACAGGTGTTATTTAACTCTGACCGCCACAGAACCTAATACATTTACATGAATAAATATCTTAAAGCTAAAGTTTCAAATAAATCACTAAAATAGGATATGTCTATATATTCTGTATTTGTTTGCTTTATATATTATAATTTGTATTTTCATCTACTTAAGGAGCAAGAATGGGGGTGGTCATTTTTTAATTTTATTTTTCAAGACTCACAGATCTTATGATAGCTCTATTTATTTTATGTTCTTTTATTTTTTCCCCATTTTATTGATATGTATAAGTGCAAAATTTAAGGTTTACAATGAAGTTGAACATTTTGTGCACATACATATCTTGTCAAGGTGACAAGTACTTTCCAACTCTCCTGTGTCCCTCTCCATACCCACCCTCCATCCCTCCCCACCCTACCCCTCTGGTTCACTTTAAGTTCCATGAGATAGTTGTGATCTGGGTTTCCCATATCAGAGAGACCATTCCATGTTTCACTTTCTGCTTCTGACTCACTTCAATGAGCATGATGTTCTCAAGTTTCTTCCATTTGCCTGCAAAAGCCTCCCCGCTGTTGGACTTTATAGATGCATAGTATTCCATTGTGTATAAATACCACAGTTTGTGTATCCACTGGTCTGTTGATGGGCATTTTGGTGACTTCCATATTTTAGCTATTGTTAGTTGTGCTGCTATGAACATGGGTATACATGTATCTCTGTTATGTGTTGCTTTGACCTCTTTTGGAAATATTCCCAGGAGGGATGTCGCTGGATCAAAGGGGATATTTATTTCCAATCTTTTGAGGGACCTCCATACTGCTTTCCAGAGTGGTTGTATGAATTTACAATCCCCCCAGCAGTGCAGGAGGGTTCCTTTCTCCCCACACCCTTGCCAGCACTGGTTATTATTTGACTTGTTGATTATGTTCTTTTAGAGAATGTGGTTTGCAGTCCTTTTAGTGGTGGCTCACTAAACATTGCTTATTGTTGATGAAGAGAATGTATTTAATTCCAGTGGTCTGATCATGTTGAAATTATATTCTTATGGATGTGTTATTTTCTGCCTTGCCTTCGAATTATTGTTCGTGGAACAGAGTCATTCACTCATTCAGTAGGTGTTCCTTCAACACCTGCGGATACACACCCACTTGGCAGGGCTAAGTGCAGGAGTGAGGAGGCAGTCAAGTTTTGTGTCCTAATGTTGTTTTAATTTGTGGAAAAAGCTAAAATACCAAACTATTAAGGATAGAGACTGTTATGCCATGGTAGTATGAAGAAAAATAAAGCAAAGAAGAAGAGAGAATCATGGGAGGATAGGGTAGAGTTGTATCGGGTGGTCAGAGGACACTCATTCAATAGTCACATTAAAGTGAGGACCGCTTGGCAGTATTGTCTATTTTAATAGAATAGGAATCCTAACTTCCTACTTATCTGTTCTTAAAATGTAATGACACCAAATGGAAGAAAGTTTAAAAGAGAAACTGCAGTGAAAACCAAATGAATTGTGTGATTAATTACTGAAAATCAGCATCAAAGTTACAAACCAACACTAATGAATTAACAAATTACATTTTAATTAAGTCCTTATTATACTAAAACTAATTAAGGGATCATAAATGACTATTTTGTATATTTCAATATAAATATTTTATGTGCATATGCAAACATGTATTTCCTTTGTGAAAAATATTTTTCCCCTTTTCAACATAAGAGAGCCTAAATAACCACGCAGGGCTCTTTTAATGTTCCCCTTTCTCTTGTCTTTGGAAGACTAAACCCATTTCTAGTGAGCAGATGTAGAAGAGCAAGCAGGAAGGGATGAGATGCACCTGAGCAGGTGTGACTGGATACAGAAGAGCTGTGCAGTTAACCCAGAAGTAGGCTTCTTTCAGGAAAGCTATGTTGAGACACTTTGGAGACATAATCTGATGGCCTCAAGGCATAATGTGCTGCTTTATATAAATATTTAAAGGGATCTACTATGGCATATCTATCATATGATGTATCTGAGAAATTAACAGAATTACGTGAAACGAAATGAAACAATTAGTTTCAAATACACACAGCATTCATTTGTTCCCTCTGAGCATTCATTCACCTATCACTTATTTTAGATGGCTGTAGTTTACTAGGTTCTGAGAAAGTCAGTGGTGATACAGGCCTTTGTGTAGTGAGCATGATGAGCCTGAAGTACAATGAAGTAAAAACCAATTTTAAAAACTACACATTTTTGGCATTTTCGCATACTGTAGAAAAAGAGTGCTTTGGAAATCAATTGAATACTAAAAATCTTTTATTAGAACTCCAAGCTTTGTGTAATTAACTAGTAGACATAGTTTTGCAATTATTTTGTTTTGAAAAGTTACTTTAATAGCATAAAATGCTCATCTGTCTCTTGATGTAAATCTAACAAAGGCTTTATAGCAGATGCGGTGTAAATACATCAAAATTACTTTTTGTATTGAAAGAGTAATGAAATATTTAAAGGATATTAAATATGTAAATTCACATAGCTTTGAAAGAAAAATG